>CM035416.1:173733678-173748678 GCA_020310875.1 Ceratopteris richardii
ACACTCACCAAGAAGAAAACTTAATGTTTTTGATTCAGAGATTCAATTACCTGGATTGCTGGCCATCTGCCAAGTTTGCTGAAGGTTTCATTGTTCCACCAGCTGCACAAGCAACTATGATTCGACTGTCCTTGTCAAGCTGAGACCTTACATCTAAAACAATGATGACAAAATGAGTTCAAGTTCCCGTCTCCAACAAAAAATGAACTGCAGCAGTTATGTACATCGACAATACCCAAATACTGTGTATCCCTACCATTAAGAAATTCTGGGTTCTCCTCAGTTCCTTGGAATATTCCGAAGAAAGCAAAAGCAGCTCTTCGTGCAATGTCCCAAGCTGTCCATTCCTTTATCAGCCTGTATACTTGAGCATTTACAGCTCCTTCGGGATGAATCTGTGATATACAAAAAAAAAATCATTCAATTCATACCTTGATAAATTTCAGATACACCTTAATTTGGGAATAAATCCTGAGAAACACAAATACACACACATAGACAAAAATTAACGAATAAAAAAACAACACCCACAAACATAGAAAATCAAAAGAAGATGTAAATCATAAAACTAAATCTGAAGAATATTAATACATATTACAAACTAAAATCTCAGCAATCGACACATTATTTTTTATTCTTTAATTTCAAAACAAAACCAAAAAAAAGAAACCTCCCAGATATGTTTACAAATTAAATATAAGTTAACTATGCATTATTAGCTTCACCGGAAAAAAATGCAATGTTCATTTACAAAAAACTTTTGCAATCATGATAGACTTGTTTGAACAAAATCCAAACAGCAATCACTATGCATTCCCAACATTCCTGAGGCAAAAAAGGGGGATCATAGTATTTCTTTCACTATTTCTATTCACATGGTGCATTCTCAATATTTACAGCACATTAAAAGTCTAATATTAGGAGACCAGACGAGATTCAATACAGATAGGAGTTCTCCCAATAAGTGATAGGAAACAGGAATTCAAGCCTCCAAAATTTGAGAACATGTCATGAGATGCATCTATCATGATATCAGAAGAAGGTACAATAATGTGTCTCAAAGAGCATATAACATCACTAAGCATCGCCAAAAATAATTATCCCATTGCTTCAGCTTGTACCCAACCAGGACCTAAAAGCAGCCACTATTTGGTGATTCACAAGCGAGGTCATCCACTTCTGTAAAAAGCCTTCAAGGATGAGTGGCATCAAAGCTTCACTGGGATTCTTTATGACAAAGATGTCCTCTGAAAAACGACTAGAGTTTTTGATTAACCTCCAGCTCATTTATGAATTTTGGCACATCTTCCACAAGTACACGGTACACCCTTTTACATGAAGATTTTTATAGTCTTTTATTATAAAACATGTCAAAGAAAAGATAGATTAGTAGATAATGCAAAGGCAGGCTTACATCTCATGATCATGTGATGACTCAATTTGTTGTTTTTCTATGACTTTGATTGTGAATGAAGGTGAGCCTTATTTTATGAATACGCATTGTCAGATAAAAAATGGATAGCTGTCGTGAGTTATCAAATTACTTTTTGGTTCGAATTTTTCAAGTACAATTTTACTTCATGAGTCATAACCGTGGGCCTTGGTATTCACTTTGTTACTGAGATCGTTTTTTTGAGCTGTATGATGATGATCGCTTCAAGCTTAATAATCATTAATGTCATGAGTTTGAGATATATATATATATATATATATATATATATATATATATATATATATATATATATATATATATATATATATATATATATATATATATATATATATATATATACACACACACTTTGTGTAAAAAAATCAAATTCTCTTTAGATGGATAAAATTCTCGAATTTTATTTCAGGTTTGAATGAAATAAATTCTCTCTCATTCATACTATGAATACAGTGCATTTTGCATCATCAAATGTCACTTTCAATCATAGTACAACAAGAGATTTAAACACAAGATTTTATTCATTTAAATCATAGATGTTTATAAAATCCAAAATAGAAATCAAGGTTTTTATTCACTTTGAGATATCCTTATTCTTGGAGACATAAAACTATGTACTTATGCAGCTCTTTTAAATATATATGACATAAATAGCATATAAAATCACCTAATAGAATGGTGTACACTTAGCACTATGAAAATTATTCCTTGTTCTTTCTCCTGAGCCCTGACTCCTTACATGTGAGTCTTAACCTTCATAATGCACATTGAATATACATTCTAACATCAATGAAACATTCTCAAAATTAAAACTTAAGACTCAAGTTTAAACCACACTACTTTTAAGGTTTCAACTTCGACATTCAATTACATTAGTGATCAAGCATAATTGATTATACGAATTCTAGAGTCTATAAATCAATTGGCAAGGGACAATCAGTGTCAAGGGAAGGTTAAACAAAGGTTAAATAGTGAAGAATGAAGCAAGGGGCAACTTGTGAAGGCTAAAGCAAGGAACTTCTCTTAGAGCTCTGTTGCAAGTACATAACACAATGAGAGCACTCACCTAAAGTCCCTAGGGCAAGCATTGAGGCTCTCAAGGGCAAGGATGCCAAGAGCACACATGGAAGCACTCTAAAACAAGGCCAAAAAAATGTACGAAACCAAAAAACGGTATACTTGACTTTCCCACAAAAAAGGAAAAAAAACTTCATAAAAATTGCTAAAGACCATTTAAAACGTTTATTTACCATTTTTATTTAAAAAATCGTGATTTTTGTATACTACGTTTTCAATCCATCCTTGAGAAGTGTGAAAATAGAGATCAAATTTTCAAAAATATCACGTACGAAAAGAACATCACGATGTGAGTAGCTATTACCACTCTTGGTCTCTAATGAAGCTCTTTCACAACAAGAAATTGATTATTTGCACAAGTGACCAATTTGTTAGGATTAGATGAAGATATACTAGAGAATCAATATTTATGTGGGGTGATGTTCATCTATACTAGTGATTGTGGCAAAGCTAAAATCTTGTTCACATTCACTTCTATTATAAACATCTTCTCTTCATCATTATGGTCATGTTCTTCATCTACATCATTACTAGAATCTCTCTTCATTTTTGCTATTCTAAGCCTTCATTCCTCAATAAAGTGACTACACTTCTTACAATAGAACTTAGAAGAAATTTCCTTTTTTATATGTCTTTTTCTTATAGGGCTCTTAGATTTCTTGGAATCTTTAGATGTGGTAGACTTGAAACTATCTTCAGAAGCTAGAAATAGAACTTGGAGCAAAACTCTTACTTTTGGCTTTATTTTTACCTTTGATACCTCTTCCTTTCGCTCTAGTGGTCAACGCACGGTCTTTCATAGATTCTTACGAACCACGATTGTTTCTTGACTATTCTTCCTAATCTCAATAACGGAAAAGGTTGCGAAAGAACATATACGATCTAGGCAAGAAATTTAGATTTATTATAATTAGTTCCACATCCTCAATACAAACCTCAACATTAATCAATTGGTCGACAAGGTCAACAAGATGTCCTTGCATAGTACCTTTTTTCATCTAAGGTTATGTAGTTATCTCTTCAAATATTACTTCCTAGCAATATTTATGTCCTTCTCTCAACTATTCTCCCTAATCTCAATAATGGAAAAGGTTGCAAGAAGAACATATACAATCTAGGCAAGAAATTTAGATTTATTATAATTAGTTCCTCATCCTCAATACAAACCTCAATGTTAATCAATTGGTCGACAACGTTTTTAATTCTAGTTAGGTGTCCTTGCATAGTACTACCTTTTCCACCTAAGGTTATGTAGTTGTCTCTTCTAATATTACTTGTAGCAATATTTGGAGCTCAGAAGAGATCCTCAGTCTATCCCATGCTTCCCTTGATGTGGTACGAGGAGTCAGGACGCATATGAGGAATTAGTGACCTCTTTATCGAAAGAGTAATGATAGATAAGGCTTGGGAATCTCTAAAATCCTATCTATGTTGATCTTAAAAAGATTGATCACAATACCAAGAGTTTAAGTTTGTTTAGAAAGGGTTTGTGTACCAAAAGTGGAATTAGAAGCTTCGTCAATGGCCCCTCTTCTTCTTCCTCTTATAGGTGTAGATCTAGGTCCCGTTTGGGTACCAAGAGTGGAAGTAGAAGTTTCATCACTAGCACCTCTTCTTCCTCCTCTCATAAGGTCTAGATCTAGGTCCCTAACGACGGGGTTATCTATCACATGATCCCACAAATTTTTTACCACCAAATATTTTTAAGCATCGAATTCTAATATGGATAATTGGAACTTCCCCAAGCTTTTCATCATTGGATAAAACACCTACGACATTGGATTGATCAAGATCTTCCATTTGATCTTTCTCTAGACAAACTCTCTAGATTAGATAGAGTTATGTGCACAAAGCATGTACATGTGTGTCTATGGAGGGCAAAAAAGAGAGATTGGAAGACTAGCTCCAAAATATAAAATTTTCAGTTTTTGCAAAAGTTTTAAAAATTGTACCATTCTCTTGAGCAAAAGTACTTCTTTTGACTAAGTTTGACCACAAATATGCAGGTTTGATTTTGCTGGATAGAGTCGACCAGAGTTGACTAGAGGTTGACCAAGGTTTGTCTAAGGTTTATCTATGCTATTGATGGTGCAAACAGAGTGGTAGGAGATAGAGAAGAGAAAAAAAGTGCTAAGTGCTTCATTTTGTTCCAAAAAAGAATACTCCTTGAGCAATCTCACTTCCTCAATATGTGTGGGCTGATATTGTAATTTGTACCTGCACAAGAATGTGCCCCAATACCAGACTGTTATCCCTGAAAGAGGCCGCGGAGAGCTACGTCGTGGTGTGCTGTGTTGCTCCAAACACCAAGGGAGTGGGCTGCTGCGTGAGGAGAGAGAAAGTAGAGAGAGAAACCTGCGCAGAAATTTGGAGAAGAAGATGGAGAAGCTGAAGTTGAAGAAGTCCCAATCAAGTTATGAGAGATTTGGGACCAAGTCTTATTGATAAGTGACTTTTAGGTCATTTGGGCATGTTCACACATGGCCAATGACCAAAAGTCATAAAAATAATGTAAATGCCTATAACTCCCCAATTTAGGGTCCAAAAAATACAACAAAAATATGTCTGGAAAGCTCTCGAAGAGAGCTTTCACATGGAAGGGTCAAAATATACAAAAGGAGAGTCCTTGGGGCCTTTATCCCCAACAACCTCCCACTTAAAGGACCAAGGAGGCTCCTTTAAGCTAAGTAACTCCCACCATCTGTATACATAGCTCATGTTGTGCCTTGGGTAGACACTTCGTGAGAGCATCTGCAGGATTCTGTGAAGTATTGACCTTGATCAAAGTGATCAGGCCATCCTCTAACACCTCTCTGATGAAGTGATATCTCACATCAATATGCTTTGTGCGAGCATGAAACATGGCATTCTTTGCCAAACATATGGCACTCTGGCTATCGCATCCAAGAAGAGGTGCCTTTTCAAGCATCCCAAACTCACTGCAGAGCCGAGCTAACCAAATGGCTTCTTTGGAAGCCTCTGTGGCTCAAATATATTCAGCCTCTGTAGTAGATAGTGCAACTATCCTCTGAAGTCTAGAGCACCATGAAATAGCTCCACCTGCAAGGATGTATACATAGCCACTTGTGGACTTGCGTGTGTCCACATCACCTGCCATGTCTGAATCACAAAATCCTTTTAACTCCAATGGACCCTTTCCATAACATAAGCATTTACTTTTGGTCCCTTTCAAATATCTCAAGATAGATTTGACTGCCTCCCAATGAGCTCTACCAGGATTAGCCATGAACCTGCTAACAACTCCCACTGCATGAGCAATGTCTGGCCGAGTGGAAACCATAGCATACATAAGTGAACCACAAGCTGATGCATATGGAACACTCTTCATGTAACTGGCTGCATCATCATTTTTGGGACAGTCATCCTTGGAAAGCTTAACATGTGGCTGCAATGGCACTCCAAGAGGCTTAGCATCAGCCACATTAAATCTGTCCAGCACTTTTTCAATGTACTTTTCTTGGGATACCTGCAAAGTATGCTGCTGTCTATCCCTTTTTATACGCATACCAAGAATATGCTCAGCTTCCCCAAGGTCTTTCATTGAGAATGCAGAGTTCAGCTGCTGTTTTAGAGCATTCAGAGTGCTCTTTTTCTTCCCAGCCAGCAGCATATCATCTACATACAGTACAAGAATAATTGGGCTGCCATCTTCATCCTTTTTCGTGTACCAACAATGATCTGCATGGCTTCTTTTAAACCCATGTTTGAGCATAAATGCATCAAACTTCTTATACCATTGTCTGGGGGCCTGTTTCAGCCCATACAAGCTCCTTTTCAGTTTGCATACCAGATGCTCTTTTCCAGGAATGGCATATCCTTCTGGCTGTTTCATGTACAGCTCTTCATCTAAATCACCATGCAAAAAGGCTGTTTTAACATCCATTTGGAATAATTCCAAATCCAAGGCAGCTGTGAGAGCAAACAACACACGTAAAGTGGTCATTTTCACCACTGGAGAGAACACTTCTTGGAAATCAATGCCCTCTTTTTGGGCATATCCCTTAGCAACCAGCCTTGCCTTATACTTGGGTTTGCCATCAACAGTTTTGATTTTGTACACCCACTTGTTTGGAATGGCTTTCCTTCCTTTGGGTAACTCAACCAAATCCCAAGTATCATTTCCATGCAAGGCCTTTATCTCTTCCTGCATGGCTAACTCCCACTTCTTCTTGTGCTCACATAGCTTTGCCTCTTTATAAGTAAGAGGCTCACCCTCATCTGATAACATATATAATGTATAGAGGGATCATATCTATTCACTCGCCTCCTAGGACGTATAGATCTTCTTACCCAATGATCAACATTACCAGGCAATGGATCTACATCAGGAGGTACATTAACTTCTTCATTGTTAACAGGCTGCTGTACATCATTTCCAGCCCTGTTTTCAGCATGAATAGGTGGCTGCATATGCCCTTCAGGAGCATCATTTTGCTGTCCACCATCATCTTGCTCAATAACCACGGGCTCATTGTCATTTCCAGCCATATGTGGTGCATCCCGAGGGTCCATATCAGATTTAACTAGTGGCTGTACATGCTGAAATTTGACTCTTTTATGGTCATCTTTAGAGGCACAATTGTTTTTTAGCAGCCTTGCCTCATTAAATACAACATCTCGGCTGTGTATTACCTTCTTGAGTTGAGGTAGCCAAATCCTGTAGCCCATTTCACCTTCATCTCCATAACCCATGAAGATTCCTTTCATGGACTTTGCATCTAACTTGCTTCTCAACTCAGGCCTTATATGCACAAAAGCATCGCAACCAAAGATGCGTAGGTGGTCATATGAAGCTGGTTTGCCAGACCAAACCTCTTCTGGAATGCCACCTTTTAAGGACATACGAGGGGATCGATTGCAAACATGAACTGCAGTTTTCAAAGCCTCTCCCCAAAATCCATGAGGGAGATTAGCTGTGGAGAGCATGCATCTCACCCTCTCACATAAAGTCCTATTATACCTTTCAGCCACACCGTTGGAAGAGGGGCTGTATGGGACTGTTAGCTCCCTCTTAATACCAAGATTTTCACAAAATCTATTGAATTCAGCACTTGTAAACTGACCCCCATTATCTGTACGTAAGCATTTCAGCTTTCTACCTGTTTGAGTGGTCACAAATGCATGAAATTTCTTAAATGCAGCAAAGGCTTCATCTTTAGATTTTAACAAATATACCCAAAGCTTCCTAGAGTAATCATCTACAAAAGAAACAAAGTAAAGAGCACCCCCCATAGATTTTGTGGGCATGCTACAAACATCAGAATGAACAAGATCAAGCACATTAGACTTACGAGAGACACCAGAGTAGTAAGAATTCTTTACTTGCTTACCATATTGGCATTCATTACAAAAATCAAGTTTTGAGCCTTTAGCATCAAACTTGTCCAAATTACATAGTTTATCAAGGCCTTTTTGACTCATGTGACCAAGCCTTTTATGCCATAATTCCATATGTGAATGGATTTCAGCCAAAGCAATAAACTTGCCCAGCAAGGCTTTACCATGCAAGCAATAAAGAGTCCCTTTCTTTGTACCTTTAACAATCAGCCTAGAGCCTTTGATAAGCTTCCATGACCCCTTCTCAAAGAGGGTACTATATCCATGCATATCCATTTGCCCAACAGACAATAAGCTTTTCTTGATGCTTGGTACATACCTTACATCATGCAAAACCAGCTCATTGGTACCATCCACTGTGAGATGCATTGTGCCAATACCTTCAATTGAACAAGCATGGTTATTTCCAAGATATACATGTCCATGGCTGCTTGCATGAAAGGTAGTGAAACACTCCTTAATAGGAGTTACATGAAACGATGCACCTGAATCTACAATCCATGATTGTGACAAAGCATCATTCACAGTAAGCAAGGCATCAATCAAATCCCTCTTTGTGATCTTCATATCTTGTGCATGAATATTAATAGAAGGATCAATAACTTCAGCATGCTCTGCTTCCATAGTAGCACAAAGTATATCTTCTGCATCTGATAGCTCCTCAATGATGACACTAGAGGCCACATTGGACTTCTCTTTGTCTTTGTCCTTTGAGGTATCATGTGCTTCATTCTTGGTGTCCTTTTTCTTCCTGTCACCTGTGTTCTTCTTTCTTTCTAGTTCAGCTTTATAGAATCTGCAATCAGGCTTCTTGTGACCTTTCCTACCACATTGATAACAAGTCACTTCAGCCTTGCCTTTGCTTTTGCTCCTATTCCTCTGTACATTTCCACTTTTCTTTTTTGTTCTTCCTCTAGCCACATTGGCTGAACCACTGCCCTCTCCACTAGCTTTCCTCCTGATTTCCTCATCCAAAATAGAACCCCTTACACCATCAAAGGTAAGACTGGGGCTATTCGAAAGTGAAACAACCAATGTTTCCCACGAATCAGGTAAGGTCATCAACAAGAAGATGGCCTTAAGCTTATCATCAAATGGAGGTAATCCAGAGTCCTGCAATTGTGAAAGAGTACCTGTAAACAAAGATAAGTGCTCAGCCGCACTTTTTGACTCATCAAGCTGCATACACACTAGCTTACGCATAAGATGCACTTGATTTACAGGCGTGGTATTTTCATAAGTGGCTTTCAGCTTCTCCCATACCTCAAAAGAAGTTGTAAGGCCTTTCAAATCCACTAAGATTTCATCTGATACAGCCATCTTGATGTAAGTGATGGCCTTCTTGTTTAGGTTCATCCATGCTGCATCTGTCATATCTTCAGGCTTGACTTCCTCAAGAGCCCCTTCACAATCTTTAAGAAAGAGGATGCCCAACATTCTCTCTTTCCATAAATCGAAACCATTACCTTCAAATCTCTTGATCTCAAACAAGCTTTTGACATCAGAGGAGGTAGAGGCCATGTTTGCACACTAAGAGCTTCAAAATTTCACCAAAAAGGTAAAATTCACCTGCTGTCCTGTGCGCAATTACCTTAGTAGACTATAGCTGAGAAATTAAGCCCAAAAACTGTTCAAAACTTGCAAAAAACAATTTCTGAAATTTTTTGCAGAAAATTTCAGAAAATTTCAGAAAATTCCAGCAAGCTGTAATTGCATCAAAAACAACAAATTTGTTGTTTTTCAACCACAAAAGGGATACATAGATGTAAAACCAAGGCAATGGGTGCTTGTTTTCACAAAAGCCCCAATTTTTGGAGCAATATGACCTGTAAAATCAGAGAAATGACCTACTGTAATATGTTTCCAGCAAGTATGCACTTCCTCAATCTTTGTGCATGTCCTCCCACTTGAAAAATGAGAGAATTTCTGCCACAAAAGACCTGTAGATGAAAAAATCAGCAATGTGGATGCTGAAAAAGACCTGTGGGGATACAAAAAGAAGAATAGAAGAGATTCTTCGCGATGAAACTCTCTAAAAAGCACAAAATTTGCTTCAGCTTTGCTCCGGGCTGAAGTAATCCTCCAAAAACAGCCCTTTTATCGCGAAAAAGGAAGGTTTTTCGCGATGAAATTCTCCCAAATGCAAGAAAACACCTTAAGCTCAACATAGGCTGAAGTAGAAAAACAGTTTGAGCAACTTTGTCGCGATGGAACAGCTCAAAGCTCTGATACCAGTTGAAAGAGGCCGCAGAGAGCTACATCGTGGTGTGCTCGGTTGCTCCAAACACCAAGGGAGTGGGCTGCTGCGTGAGGAGAGAGAAAGTAGAGAGAGAAACCTGCGCAGAAATTTGGAGAAGAAGATGGAGAAGCTGAAGTTGAAGAAGTCCCAATCAAGTTATGAGAGATTTGGGACCAAGTCTTATTGATAAGTGACTTTTAGGTCATTTGGGCATGTTCACACATGGCCAATGACCAAAAGTCATAAAAATAATGTAAATGCCTATAACTCCCCAATTTGGGGTCCAAAAAATACAACAAAAATATGTCTGGAAAGCTCTCGAAGAGAGCTTTCACATGGAAGGGTCAAAATATACAAAAGGAGAGTCCTTGGGGCCTTTATCCCCAACAATCCCAAGATGCAAGATGGATACAAACGAAACTCATAAGTACCCCATCAAGAGAGCATACACAAAAGTAATGAATCAAGAATTAATGATAACCACTCCAAAAAATTACAAGAGTAGCTATGTACATATACAATGAAACCTAAATGGTAAACCTCTTACTACCGACTCCGGGCACAAGCCAAAGAGAGCCTTCCAAGGGATGTGAGAAAAAAGCTATGGGTGAAGAGGATGGGGATCACATTGAAGCAAGGCTGCCCAAGCTCCTCCAAGTGTATAGTTGTATGGCCACGCACATATCTCCAATGCTGAGATAGAAGCTCTATAAACTCTCCAAGTAGCTCACGACAAGATAGGCTGCCAACCCTCAAAGAAAAAGCCAACGGCGATCAGATTAAAAAATAGCACTTGCATTATGATGAAGAAATTGCAAATCAGCAAGGTAAACAGAAAAATTGAAGCAAAAGCTGTCTTTAGTGCTTTCGATTTTTGCAAATCCATAGTAAACTTATATGTGGCATTTCGTTGAGCTTTTCGGGCTTTTTATTATTGCTTTTAATAGATTAAATCCCAACCATTTGATTAATGTTGACTTTTCAACTGAACTTGACTTTTTTCACATGTCTTTAAATTTAAGAGCAAAAATTAGGCTTTGATTTTTAAGGGTCAAGATGAGGTTGGATTACAGCAACTAGGCTATCATTGGAAAGCTCTCATTAAGTAGTATAAGTAAAGTTGAGCACGTAGTTTTCCTAAATCTAAAACTTCAAAAGTACCTAATTTTGGGGTTATAAAATATGTACAAAATGTCCAAAGAATGTGTAAAGATTAAATTTATATCCTACAATGTGCTGTAAATACGATTGTCTAGTATGGTTGGAAAATTCATGGGTTGGATATTGAATCCCATTTTCTCATCCAAAATTAGTAAAGACTTGGATAAATAGTTGGTTTTTGACTGATATTTGAGAATATGAGTGTAAGGAATTGAACTCACAACCTCTTGGTTAGGAATGTGATGGGCTAACCACTTGCCCCAAAAGCCATGGTTGAGGATTACTTCCTAATCCTCTCTCTTAGGGTGTGGTTCAACCATCTCTACCAGGATTATGTTACATTCTTCCCCCCTTGAACTCCTAGGGAATGTACCCTGACCAGCTATGGGACTGGTAGGATGTACCCTGGATGTACCCTGGCAGGATGTACCCTGACCAGCTATGGGACTGGCAGGATGTACTCAATCAAGTTCCATCCAAGGATTCCCAAGGAATTCACACATTGCAAGCTAGCTCATTGGAAAGTTCGTTCCGAGAGCTTTCCAACGGTATATTACACGCCTCAATCCGACCTACGGATTGGGAGATACACCCCAATCATTGTAAGGTCCATCATTGAAATCGACGCGCGCCTTCCACAATTCCTACCCTTTCACATAGAGGATGCCCAAGCGCCTTTTTTAGAGGCCATTGGATCATTCCACCTTGCCCAAGCCTACTTCCTAGGCTCTGATACCAATGTAAGGAATTGAACTCACAACCTCTTGGTTAGGAATGTGATGGGCTAACCACTTGCCCCAAAAGCCATGGTTGAGGATTACTTCCTAATCCTCTCTCTTAGGGTGTGGTTCAACCATCTCCTACCAGGATTATGTTACAATGAGCTAAAATGCAAAACACCTTTGGAAAATCGATGAGCCATAGAAACCCCTAATTTTTGGAAATGCTATGCAAAGACAATTTTTTTCTCCAAGATAGTATTCAAATCATCTTTTGTATGCCAAGCATCATGGATCTCAACTTCAATTCCTTTTTCTTTCATTAAAAACTCACCCCAACAAAAATCAAGAACTGTTGGTTTTGAGAAGCTCTCATTCAAAAATCCTCCCTTTGGATCGTTAACAAAGAAAACACTAATTTTCTTTCCTTATCTTTTACTAATCAGAGGTTTTCCTCAAAAATCTCTATAAAAGTGATTAGCTACTCGTGTATTCATATTATTCATCATTGACTCGATCACACATTTTTGGAATGTAACCCTCATCACACTCCCCAATTATGAGCGTTATGGCCTTTCTAATAGAAGCTAACTCCTTAGTTACATCACATCTTCAACATACCTCTAAAGAAATATATCAATGTAACAATTGCCAAAAAGTCTTAATGCATACATTACGATGCTTTTTGACCAATGTACTTTGAAGTGTTGATGATCAACACTGAAGTGTTTCTTTGTAGATGACTATTATAAGTTCACATAGGTATTTGAAAGCAAAAAATGATATGTTTGCATGCTTCAACACCTAGTTACAGAACTTGAAAATGAAACAAGTTTGAATGTGCAAACTCCACATAGGAGTCAAATGTGTGTCTGCATGAATCTTCACACTTAGATGCTTGATCGGTCAGGCATGAGTGAGGAAGATGAGACTATATTGCTGCTTTGTGGATTTCCGCAAAGCCTTCAATACAGTTCCCAGGGAGAAGCTCTTCAGATATCTACTCGATATCGGGGCTCTAGCGGAGATGATATGGGTGATCTATGCCTTATATGAGAAAGTATCGGGTAGATTCAGATGTCGAGGCGGCCTATCTGATCCACTTGCTACCACCATCGGGGTGAAGCAAGGATGCCCTCTCTCACCCACCCTGTTTGGTCTATACATTGACAAGATAGTGGACTTCATACGGAAGTGGGGAGGGGAGGGCATTGAGGTAAAAGGGACCACTATCCACATTCTTTTATATGTTGATGATATAGAGGGCTTGTTGAAGAATCACTCACAAATTTGACATACAGACAAACATAAAGACGAAGAAAGACAGAGAAGCAGAAACAAAGCATTCAAAAAATCAAGCCTTAGTGAAGGGACAAATTCACGACTGGAATATAGTTCATAGAAACTTCCAAAATTAGGAGTTTTGAATCTCGGATCAAAAATGTATATAAGAGAGTTGAGAGAGTGCTTAGTTGTGAATAGAAGAATATATGAGAATGTAGAACTCCCAAGAGAGGACAGAAGCGCTTGTAGTAGACACAAGTAGACGCCAGAGATTGCGTATGTAGAGATGAATAATAGAACCTGTACTGCCGGGTATTCATCTGAGAGAGATGGTAAGGAATAACTACTCAGAGTAGGAGAGTTTTCCATAGCTATGAGCAAAGTGAAGCCAAGCTATTTTTGTACACATCTTCTTTAATAGAAAACACATGTTCATGTAGAAGTTTAAGCGCATTCTTCGTATGTGAAGAAATCTAAGTGATTTCATGTTACTGTGAAAGTTAGTTAACAGTTACAGTTTTCTCAGTAAACATTTTCCGGTACTTCTGAGAGTTAGATCTCACAGCACAGTGTAAAGATTTTCATGAGTGATAGCTCATCTTGAAGCTAGGAGTCTGAACTACAAACTGATCAAAAGAGTTTTATGAAACGGGACATGTACACAGTACAAAGTCTGACCGTAAAGACATCCAGAACCGGTGAAGTTTTTTCTTAAACTTCAAAAAGAGTTCATTCAATGAAGGAAGCTCAGGTATTACTTCCTTACTTCAATTATAACCATTTGAAGTAATCACAAACAGAATTGCAGTTGATTCTGGTAAGATTCCGGTGAGATTACGATAACATTCCGGTGAAGTTCCAGTGATATTCTGGTGAGTTCAAAACACAGTTTTGGGACAGTTAAGTGACGGAAAGATTATCTAACTGTAAGCAAACACAGTAGTGTAAAGTTTGAAGTAAATCAGTTCATAATTAAAGCCTGTAGAAAGGAAAAGGTTTCTGTAAAGTGAATTTCGGAGTACACTAAATACAGTTATAAAGTTTTTCAGTTTCAGAAGGTTGCTAAGCTATTGATGATTATAGAGGTGTTCTAATATCATTCTAGCTTAGTTCTTGTTGTGACACGGCAAAATTCCGCAGCTTAGTTCTTGTCAACATCAACAAGGCTATCAGTGAACCTTGGTAAAACCTTGTCAACATCAACAAGGCTATCAGTGAACCTTGGTAAAACCAAGGTTAAGATCTTCCATACATCATCACAAGTGAGGAGGCACAGTTCTTTCACTACAGCAGGCGGACGGACCCATCGCAGTAGTCGGATCATATGTCTACTTCGAAGTGACATTCACAACAGCCTCTAGGCTTTTCTCCATTTCTCACGCAGCCCTTGATCGCATCACACAAGAATACGCAGCACTATCTTTGATGGAGAGTCAATGCCATGAGGCATATTTTCAAGAGCCCTTCATGAAGGGGTGGCTCTTCAACACTTTGGTTACGCAAGCACTCATGTATGAGCCATATGGGGACCAGGGTTAGCCACATCAGCATGGAGAGCATTGGAGAGAGTGCATATTCTCATGATTTCCAGACTCATCCGCAGCAAATCCTCGGTACCCCATGATATCATCAGAGAAGAGCTTGTTGCACCAACGATGCTAGTAGAGGCACTCTTCTAGATAGTATGCCTATTACACAAGATCCAGAGCATA